>JAOTOM010005074.1:225000-250000 GCA_034440615.1 Ashinkailepas kermadecensis | reverse complement strand
TGAACTACTCTACACTGTTTAGACTATGCAAAATGCGCTGTAAATACATGCCCTGATGGACAACTACCATAACATCATCTGCATACCGAAGCCATGTCGAGTCCGCCACCAGAATGTGAGGCAAAGCGATCTACCTGTCTCCGTGTACAGGTTGGCCAAAACTGTGCTTAGGAGTGAACGCATAGCAAGACATTGAACTCAAATGATCTGAAATTCACACCGAGCTTTACCAGCTTGATGAAATCCCGTCTTGGCACAGGCAGCATGTCGCTGTTGATTAAACATAGTACTCGTGCTGCTGGTGCGACGGATCCACTGACGGAAACGGTGGTGAAGAGGAACTTTACACCGAAACTGGCCGTCTTCCTCCCGGCGAAGTGCACCCTTCTCAATCTGTTTATCCGGTCTCCAGTGTGGTTCAAATGTGCACTACTCAGCGCGCCGACAGCGGCAGAAAGCGGTTTGGCTAATTGCTTGACAAGCCGATGAGGGGCACTCCCAATACCTGAGGTGATTGGTCCGATGCGGATGTGTGGCTTGTGAACTTTTGGGAGTTCTCTCACGGTCTGTATTGCGGGCCTTTCCTCAAGCAGATGCTGCAGCTTCTTGCCCTTGTCACTGCATCGCAATAAGCTCCTCGGCTGTTTTTCGAAACGGCCCAATTCATGCCTTCTGGCCAGCCTTATTCTGTTTGACACCAGAACGTCCGCCAAGTAAGACGGCTTCAGCCGGTCTTTGGACAATACAAATGTGTTCCCTAAAATTAGAGGCATCATAAATATGGGGAAATATCTTGAAATAATTATCCAATGATACACGCCCTAGAATTCCCTTTGAGTTTAGAATATCAAGGTGTTCGTAGGTATTATTTGAATAACTGATATTTGAATCGTTCAGACTAATCGCTTATAATGTGATACCATTCGTTGTAGAACTAAAATGTGACATATCGGTTCGCAAAAATATGGCCATTCTCAACCAGGGGCTTTCTCGATTTTCCCAACATTATTGGCATTTGAATTCGCCTCTACCAAAATCTACGACTTTCTGTTTGATACAAATGTGCAGCATAGCACAAGGAATCGATTGCCACATACTGGTGCAAGCGTTAGCCATGTGGTTTGTGAACATCTTGGGGAGCCACACTGCCCACTCCCCACCCGCCTGAACTACTCGGCAGCCCACCCGGGCTCTCCAGTCATGGTGTCACATGGCAGATGGATGGGCCGGTATCAGCTTCGGATAACTCGGGAGTGCATATTCCCATCATGAGACAGGCGACAGACCTCCAGCTCTGCGCCAATCGGCATGTATATCGCTTAGCAGACCGCTTAAACAAACACACACTGAGACTGAATATTAAAAACAACCGTGTCAGATCTCTGCAGCCCAATTCTGCCAGGGCAGGCGTCGCTCACCCAGAAGTGGCATAGCATCAACGTCCAGTGAAATTATAATCTTTTGCAGAGGATAAAAAGTACTAACGGTGGAATCAGGCCTGGACGATAGCAATCAGCGACTGGGGTGTCGTTTAGCTACATATATGACGCGTCCGGTGACTGTGATCGATGTCAGTTTTTTATCTGTGCGCGTGCCAAGTTAGCTAATTACAGTGCAGAATTGCCATGACAATAAAATGAATAGCTTTCATGGAGTGCAGCTCTATAACACAGGTGTATTTATATTCACATATCAAATCCCTCTCACCGGAGCTTGCCTGGCTTCGCACCACGTGCGCCTATATCATTTTCAACCGGTGAATTTCACTGACGCAAACTCGGCGATTGATCGACGGATTTCGAAGCCGCTTCGGCGAAAGTGAATTAAGCTATTGCCACTAAAATGGTGCACTGTAATTGGATAAATTGGTGCGCGCACAGATAAAAAAACTGATATCGATCACAATCATCACACGCGTCATATATGTAGCTCAACGAGACCCCAGCAGCTGACGCTATTGTCCAACCCGACGCGATGGGCCTTGGGTGGAATAGTGATGCTGAAGAGTGGGTTAGTTCTTCTGAGTGTACAGTAGCCAGCTGTAGTCTTCACATTTATAATTAAAACATGAATCGATCAATGTTCAACAATTTGGTGAGCTACCTTTTTCCAAGGAAAATGAATGACCAACTGCCCACCCTGGCCTCACTGACGGCCAGGACGGACATCACCACTCATTCTATCGTTAGATTAGACTTGGATGCTGTGGTGTGCTCCAATGTACGAGAATATCAGAGCATGTGCATCACGAAAACCAGCGACGGGCCCAGGGAAGCCATCCCCCTAGATTACCTGATTTCTAGCAATTTGGGACAGCATTTAGATTCTTTCTTCACGTCCCCTAGTTATGAGAAAGATTGTTGGCTTTTGGAGAGAGTACAAAAGAGGGCAACAAAAATGGTTAATGGTATAGGCAACCTGGCATATGAGGAAAGATTGAAGAAATTGAATATGTTTTCACTTAGATATACAAGGCTGAGAGGAGATCTCAACGAGGTTTTTAAATTTGTTCATGGTCAGGAACAGGGATATCTCAGGGAAATGTTTGAACTTAACAGAAATGATGTAATTAGAGGTCATCAATGCAACATTAAAGTTAATCACAGCAGGACAAGGTTAAGACAGTCTTTCTTCACCAACAGGGTAGTAGAACACTGGAACCAGCTGCCAGGAACCATTGTCAGTAGCAACACACTGCACATATCTAAAAACAGCATAGACAATCATTATAAGAATAGGGGGCTTGTTTTTTTGTGATTCCAGGGAGTGTTGATCATAGTTGCACTGATCTTTTATGTCGTTATGTCTTTATGTCTTTACTTCCGGAAAAACTAGAAACAGTTATAGCCAACTATCATTTTAAAGCCCAGCCCTGATCCTAAACTACACAAATTCAATGAGTTGTATACAATTGACGGTAATTCATCTATCACTCCCCTCCCCTCACAAAGCCGACTTCACACCGGCTGGCTAGGTACGCTTCTAAGGAAGATTACATATGTTGGTCGTCAATGATTATTACGTAACTGCTCAAACCCACTGTGCTGCGTCATTGTTGATGGTATAACAGCGAACGTTCGCCTCGCTTTCTCACATAAATCATGTGCGTGTTCCGTCACTACTGAACTGGCGACTGACGCGGGTTTGAGCAGATGTGTAAACAAGTCCGCCGACGTCCGACGCCTCCGACCTCTGTACGGGATAAAGGTTGCGCGAGAATCCCACCAGTCATCACGACAGGACTGTCGTGACGACTTCGTCAAATATTTGACGACTTCGTCAAATATTGGGGAATAGCTTGGGAACTGCCTGCTGTTTTTGGTCAAATTATCACACGTGGTGCAGCCGTTGGGCGGACAGATATTGGCAGTGGGTTTGGGTCAAGCCAGTTGTTTGGGCACTTGCCACGTGCCATTACCCTGGGTCATGTCGAAATCAATTAGCCAAGGTCACATCATATTCCACACCGAACTCGCCATGCCGGTGTCAGGTACGCCGTGTGCCGCTTACGCACGTGCATTCACTGTGAATGGAGCGTCTCCGTGTTTAGAACGACGTACGCTACGGCTACAAAATGTTGTCGATGGCTGGCCCATCGTCTGACCTGTTCGTCCATAGATGATTTGCATTGGATAGGTGGCATGGCTTGTTCGGCACGTACACGTATTCCGCACGTCCATTTCGCAAGCGGGGGCTACAGACCATTTCACAATTTGCACAAGCCTGGGACTCTTTGCATGTGACCGACAGACAGACAAACAGACAGACTTTTTATTGATGTCCTCCACAATTGACTCGTGGCTATTATGACATCGCGTCAAATGGATAAAACAACACAGCATAAAAGGTCAAACTCACAGAACAGTCAAACCAGTGGTCATAAACGTCAGCAAGTCGAGCAGTAAATCAGTCCGGCACGGGCGGCACGTCAAACAGGTACCGCCGTAGGTGGCGACCAAAGATGGACACGGGAAGTCGCGTCAGCTCAGGTGGCAGTGAGTTGTACATAAGAGGCGCTCTAGAGCTAAAACGTCTCTTCCCCATCTCGGTGCGGGACCGGGGGACATGCAAGTAATGGTCTTGACGGGTGGTCCGGTCACGAATCTCCGCCATGGTGGTGAGATCGTGAGCCAGTGACTCTGGCTCACCATGACGACGCACCTTGTGCGTGAGGCAAAGGGTGTGGTATCTGGCCAGGTTCTCCGCGCTGAGCCAGCCCAGCCTCCTCAGCAGATCCGAAACATGGTCAAACTTTTTGCGGCCGAAAATTACCTTTGCCGAGTAGTTTATAATTTTTTGAATGCGAGATAAGTTCTTTTTGGCTCCGTTACCATACACAGAAATACAGTAGCGGATCTGCGAGAAGACCAGAGCATCGACCAGCGCGGAGATGACGGCAGGTGGAAGGTGTCCTCTCAGATGCGATAGACCACCCAGAACTCCAAAACAACGCCGAGTCAATTCTGAGACGTGCGAGTCCCAGCTGAGCGAGCGATCGAAAATAAGACCGAGATTTTTGCATTCCGAAATGGTGGGTAGATCGTGATCGCGAAATTTAACTGTGATATCCGGTAAGGCACGCAGATTTTGTGGGCTGCCCAACATCATCAGCTGTGTCTTAGTTACGTTAATTTTCAGTCCATTTGCTCGAAACCAGATGTCGAGGGAGGCCAGAACTGTTTCCATATGAGTGACGACATTTTGAATTTCAGACTTCTTACCACTGACCAAAATTTGGGTGTCGTCGGCGTATTGAATAACCACTGCGCCTTCGGCGAACAGGCTGAGGTCGTTGGCGAAGACACAGTAGAGGAGAGGTCCGAGAGATGATCCTTGAAAAACGCCGATGCTGTTGGGCAACGGGGCAGATTTTTGGACGACACCCAGACTGTCAGTAAGGCTGACACTCTGGGTGTGGTTCTGAAGATAAGCCGAAAACCAGGAAGTATCGATGCTGTGGAGACTTAATTTTGACAGGAGTTTTGAGTGATCTATCACATCAAAGCATTTGCTCAAATCCAGCAGGCAGAGAAGGGACAGAGCGGTTTCCGTTGAGTGACGAGGACGGAAGCCGTGCTGAGTTTGGGAGAGGAGGTGGTTATCGGACAGATAATTGTAGAGTTGCTGGTGGACGGCACGCTCTACAATTTTCGCAATGACTGGGACGATGGAGATGGAGACAGGGTATGAGCTGCTTTTGGTGTTGGCGACAGGGTAGATGCACTATGCGACAGTCGGCGCGTGCTGTAGTTTCGACGACAGTACCTCTGAATTGAGGTGAACGCTCTCAATGCGCTAGCCGGGTTCAACCTTCGTTCGGTTGGGTAGGGTTAGGGTAGGCCAGGTTAGGTCAGATCAGGTCAGGTCAGGTCAGATCAGGTTGTTTGTTTAGATCAGGCCCGGTCTGGTTTGGTTCAGTTTGGTTTGGCTAGGTTTGGTTGCGTTATGTCAGATTAATGCAGACCGCCCGAGTAACCAGCCGAGCTCAAACCCGGTTAATGGCGAAAACCCGGTTAATGGCGAAAACCCGGTTAATGGCGAAAACCCAGTTAATGGCGAAAAATGTGCGACCTGAAATACCTCTCCAATTTTGAACACACCAACAACAAAGGAAGTGGTACAGTGTCGGTGCATGTAAGCCCCCCCCCCTTCCCCCCAGATATTTAGAGCAAACTTGGCATTTACCGACGATTTGTGACCAACTCCAAACATATTCTTTCAAACATATCGTTTTAAGTTCAAGCTCAAGCTGTCTGTATCCAATGAGGTTTCGAAAATTGGCGGTACTTTTTATATCCCTTCCCCTCCCCCTAGCCGACTCAACACGGGCTGGCTGGATCCGCCTGTGAAGAAAGCGACATGTGTTGGCTGTTGATGGCCAAGCCAATAGCTCAAGCCAAACACTCTAGTCACCCTGTCAAAATGTTGGTGATATCACCGCGAACGTCCGCCGTGTTTTGTCACACAAATCACGCGACTCCTCCACTAATGAGCTGGCCACTGGCGCTGGTTTGAGGAGTAGATCTGTAAACAAATTAGCCGACTTCCGACGTCTGTGACCTCTGTGACCTCTGTGACCTCTGTACGGCGTCAATGTCGCGGACGAAGTTCCAGCAGCAGGCATCACGATAGTCGTCAGAGGTCGAGGAAAGGCTTGGGGAGGGCCACCTTTCCAGCTTGCTACCAGCCTTCAGAACACAATCCATGAACGAGTGTTCACTGTAGGCACGGGATGTTCAGGAATCGCACATTCACAGAACTAACTGCTGGTTAATGCTCAACTGCGTGCGGGAAATTCTTCACGCTCTCACTCGTTCTCCGTTTTCACTTTCTGGACTGATGTGGACATGGACTAACACCTACCCAGTCCTGTGAAAGTGGTCACGTGGGGGCGTGGTCTCCGCACGAGAAGGTCAGGCTGGCTGCTTGGTAGCTGTGGCGAGTTGGCAGAGGAACCGAACGGTACAACAGGGGCTGTAGCTCAAGTGGTAGAGCGCTCGCTTAGCATGTGAGAGGTACGGGGATCGATACCCCGCAGCTCCAGCAAATAGTTTTATTCTGCTATGCAGAATGTCTAATTGCTGTGTGAACGAGTGGGAAGTGCATGGCTGGACCACATTAGCTATATAAGTGAATACTAATTCTGCTAGTTTGAGTCGATGGTGACGATCGTTGCTGGTGACACCATCAACGATATGAGAGCAAACAATCAGCAACCATATCGGAACAACCAGCAATCACAACGAACAACAACCGACAAACACATTGAACAACCACCAGCAACCATGACACCCTTGCTCCAGAGTTACCCGGACCAAAAATACTTAATGAAAACAAACAATTAATAACTTCCCTTAAAAAGAAGCGTATCGCTTTAGAGTTGTTGAAGGAGTAAATTATGTATGGCGTTTGTGTTGTTCTGTGTTGTTCGTGTTCCTCTGTCCTCCATGTATGTTACCATGGTATCCATGTGTTACCATGGTATCCATGTATGTTACCATGGTATCCATGTGTTACCATGGTATCCATGTATGTTACCATGGTATCCATGTGTTACCATGGTATCCATGTGTTACCATGCGCTCATCTTGGATCGCACACCCGCAGCTCAAGAACAGCCGGCGTGAAAAAGTGCAGCGTGTCGCCAATGTGGAGCAGACCTTGTCAGCCTGATCTTGGTGTAGCTGGACGTCAAGCTGATCAACATGTTGCCAATGTGGAGCAGACCTTGATAGCCCTGATCTTGGCGTAGCTGGATGTCAGGCTGACCATCCTGTCGCTAGTATGGAACAAACCTTGTCAGCCATGATCTTGGTGTATCTGGACGTCAAGCTGATCAACATGTTGTCAATGTGGAGCAGAACTTGTCAGCCCTGATCTTGGTGTAGCTGGATGTCAAGCTGATCAACGTGTCGCCAAAGTCAAACAGACCTTGTTAGCCGTGATCTTGTTAGCGTTGCTCGAAGTCAGACTGATCAACTAATGCATCAGCTCCCTTCTGCCAAGGCCGGGCCCAAGTTCGTGAGGCCCGAGGCGACAACCCCCTCACTGGGTGGGCCAAACCTGTGGCCAGCCGGACCTCCTCGTCCACTGTCGCTACCCCAGTGCAGTCTCCACCTGGAGCCTGGCCACTCCATTGGCCAAGTCTTGTATCCGTTCGCTTCGGCCGCATCACCGGATGTGCTGTCACAAACCCCCTGACCGATCACTCCGGATGTGCTGTCACAAACCCCCGGACCGATCACTCCGGATGTGCTGTCACAAACCCCCTTACTGATCACTCCGGATGTGCTGTCACAAACCCCCTGACCGATCACTCCGGATGTGCTGTCACAAACCCCCTTACTGATCACTCCGGATGTGCTGTCACAAACCCCCTGACCGATCACTCCGGATGTGCTGTCACAAACCCCCTGACCGATCACTCCGGATGTGCTGTCACAAACCCCCGGACCGATCACTCCAGATGTACTGTCACGAACTCGTCTTACCGGCCACTCCGCTCCAGTGGTGGTACAGTGAACACTGTCATCACTAGCCGAGGAAAAGAAGCAAGAGGTGTGGAAATTAAAGGCAGATATTTGAATATTTTTAGTCAGTATCTAACAGAGAAAATGTGTATTCTTGCAGCTGAAGGCAATATATTTTCATCATTTTACAGACACCACGGCAACGTTACAATTTCACTCCATCGATTAAGGAGACGTTCATTGAGCAATGGTGAAACCACTAGTAAACATGTGCAGATCACACGGCAGTTTTATGATATCACGTGATAACAGACATTCACATTGTGACCCAAACTAACAGGATTATCATTCATCGATATTGCTAATGTGGTCCAGCCATGCACTTCCCACTCATCCACACAGCAATTAGACATTCGGCATAGCAGAAGAAAACTATTTGTTGGAGCTGCGGGGTATCGATCCCCGTACCTCTCACATGCTAAGCGAGCGCTCTACCACTTGAGCTACAGCCCCTGTGGTGCTACTCGATTCTTCTGCCAACTCGCCACAGATACCAAGCAGCTGACCTGATCTTCCCGTGCGGAGACCACGCCCCACATGTCCACTTTCACAGGATTGGGCGGGTGTTAGTCCATGTCCACACCAGTCCACCTCGGGTGGAGACCACAGACCGGCCATGTCCACACCAGTCCACCTCGGGTGGAGACCACAGACCGGCCATATCCACACCAGTCCACCTCGGGTGGTGACCACAGACCAGCCACGTCCACACCAGTCCACTTCGGGTGGCGACCACAGACCGACCATGTCCACACCAGTCCACCTCGCGTGGAGACCACAGACCGACCATGTCCACACCAGTCCACCTCGGGTGCCGACTACAGACCGACCACAACAAAGTCAGAGTGATGGCTACGTCCCGCACATATCCGGGATATGGTGGCAGACGTAGCATAGTCGCAACGTGCAACTACGTCCGGAAAATGGGCAGATTTTGCATCACAACATCTATCTGCTGGTTCTTCACCCGAGAGGACAGAACACATAACAACAGAAATGTCCATAGGCCGGCTCAAACAGGTTTACTACTTTACCATTGTGTCAGTAATGAGCCGATCCCAGTAACCCAGGTGATTGACAAGAATAGGGTTCGACGTATAACTCGCAATCCTGGATTTGTATCGGATCTGTTTATGGCCATGCAATTTGAAGTTGTATTAATATCGCAACCTCCTAGAGCCTGGATAATTACGGGCGAGTGCCAACAATAGGGTAAGGAATAACGCGTAAAACTGAGCAAATATAGGCATGCGGGATGCACTCATAATCTGAATACAGTACTCCACGGTACACTATGAATGAAAGCCTGGGGTTATGAATTAAAGATTCTGGACATTTTCAACAAGGGGCAGTACCATTATACCATGCCGTTGGCAATACGGTAGCATTTAGCCTTCCAGTTGAAAAAAAGGATAAATATATTCTGCATGCATCCTCTGGATAATCTTCTGGATACAAAATGAGGACAAGCTCTATTTCCTACCCTGGACGAAAGAATCATTACCTCAAATTCAACTATTTCATTATCGCCAGCACCCCTCCCCCTGTCCAGCACCGGGAGCTGAGGGATATGATTTATCACGAAGTTTGCTGCCGATCCGCTGCAAATTATTCCCAGGGGAAGAATTTGCACATGACAGGGCTGTTATGCGCACCGGCTCAACCACAGTTGATCATAATTAATCTTCAGCCTGAGGACAGACTGACCCAGCCTAGCTTACTTCCAATTCCAGTTGTAACTCACACCATCCAGCAGCACATGACGTGCACGGACCCGAACACCATCCAGCAGCACATGACATACACGGACCCGAACACCATCCAACAGCACATGACATACACGGGTATACATGACATACACGGACCCGAACACCATCCAACAGCACATGAAATACACGGGTATACATGACATACACGGACCCGAACACCATCCAGCAGCACATGACGTGCACGGACCCGAACACCATCCAACAGCACATGACATACACGGACCCGAACACCATCCAGCAGCACATGACATGCACGGGTATACATGACATGCACGGACCCGAACACCATCCAACAGCACATGACATACACGTATCCGAACACCATCCCACAGCACATGACATACACGGGTATACATGACATACACGGACCCGAACACCATCCAACAACACATGACATACACGGACCCGAACACCATCCAACAACACATGACATACACGGGTATACATGACATACACGGACCCGAACACCATCCAACAACACATGACATACACGGACCCGAACACCATCCAACAACACATGACATCCACGTATCCGAACACCATCCAACAGCACATGACATGCACGGACCCGAACATCCACAGGTTCAGTCACCAGAAAAACCAAGTGTTCTGGAGCTGCGGGGTATCGATCCTCGTACCTCTCACATGCTAAGCGAGCGCTCTACCACTTGAGCTACAGCCCCCGGTGGACACCACCCAGCAACACATGACATACACGGACCCGAACACCATCCAGCAGAACATGACATACACGGACCCGAACACCATCCAACAGCACATGACATACACGGACCCGAAAACCATCCAACAGCACATGACATACACGGACCCGAACACCATCCAACAGCACATGACATATACGGACCCGAACAACATCCGACAGCACATGACGTGCACAGACCCGAACACCATCCAGCAGCACATGACGTGCACGGACCCGAACACCATCCAACAGCACATGACATACACGGACCCGAACACCATCCAACAGCACATGACATACACGTACCCGAACATCATCCAACAGCACATGACATACACGGACCCGAACACCATCCCACAGCACATGACATACACGGGCCAGAACACCAACCAACAGCACATGACATACACGGGCCAGAACACCATCCAACAGCACATGACATACACAGACCCGAACATCATCCAACAGCACATGACATACACGGACCCGAACACCATCCAGCAGCACATGACATACACGGACCCGAACACCATCCAATAGCACATGACATACATGGACCCGAACACCATCCAACAGCACATGACATACACGGACCCGAACACCATCCAACAGCACATGACATACAAGGACCCGAACACCATCCAACAGCACATGACATACGGACAAACATACCCGACACATCCAACAGCACTCATCACGGCCACAACAGCACATGACACACGGACCCGAACACCATCCAACAGCACATGACATACACGGGCCAGAACACCATCCAACAGCACATGACATACACGGGCCAGAACACCATCCAACAGCACATGGCATACACGGACCCGAACATCATCCAACAGCACATGACATACACGGACCCGAACACCATCCAGCAGCACATGACATACACGGACCCGAACACCATCCAACACCACATGACATACACGGGCCAGAACACCATCCAACAGCACATGACATACACGGACCCGAACACCATCCAGCAGCACATGACGTGCACGGACCCGAACACCATCCAACAGCACATGACGTGCACGGACCCGAACACCATCCAACAGCACATGACATACATGGACCCGAACACCATCCAACAGCACATGCCATGCACGGACCCTAAGATCATCAACAGCACATGACATACACGGACCCGAACACCATCCAACAGCACATGACATACACGGGTATACATGACATACACGGACCCGAACACCATCCAACAACACATAACATACACGGACCGAAACACCATCCGACAGCACATGACATACACGGACCCGAACACCATCCAACAGCACATGACATACACGGGCCCGAACACCATCCAACAGCACATGACGTGCACGGACCCGAACACCATCCAACAGCACATGACGTGCACGGACCCGAACACCATCCAACAACACATGACATCCACGTATCCGAACACCATCCAACAGCACATGACATGCACGGACCCGAACATCCACAGGTTCAGTCACCAGAAAAACCAAGTGTTCTGGAGCTGCGGGGTATCGATCCCCGTACCTCTCACATGCTAAGCGAGCGCTCTACCACTTGAGCTACAGCCCCGGTGGACACCACCCAGCAACACATGACATACACGGACCCGAACACCATCCAGCAGAACATGACATACACGGACCCGAACACCATCCAACAGCACATGACATACACGGACCCGAACACCATCCAACAGCACATGACATACACGGACCCGAACACCATCCAACAGCACATGACATATACGGACCCGAACAACATCCGACAGCACATGACGTGCACGGACCCGAACACCATCCAGCAGCACATGACGTGCACGGACCCGAACACCATCCAACAGCACATGACATACACGGACCCGAACACCATCCAACAGCACATGACATACACGTACCCGAACATCATCCAACAGTACATGACATACACGGACCCGAACACCATCCCACAGCACATGACATACACGGGCCAGAACACCAACCAACAGCACATGACATACACGGGCCAGAACACCATCCAACAGCACATGACATACACGGACCCGAACATCATCCAACAGCACATGACATACACGGACCCGAACACCATCCAGCAGCACATGACATACACGGACCCGAACACCATCCAATAGCACATGACATACACGGACCCGAACACCATCCAACAGCACATGACATACACGGACCCGAACACCATCCAACAGCACATGACATACAAGGACCCGAACATCATCCAACAGCACATGACATACACGGACCCGAACACCATCCAACAGCACATGACATACACGGGCCAGAACACCAACCAACAGCACATGACATACACGGGCCAGAACACCATCCAACAGCACATGGCATACACGGACCCGAACATCATCCAACAGCACATGACATACACGGACCCGAACACCATCCAGCAGCACATGACATACACGGACCCGAACACCATCCAACACCACATGACATACACGGGCCAGAACACCATCCAACAGCACATGACATACACGGACCCGAACACCATCCAGCAGCACATGACATACACGGACCCGAACACCATCCAGCAGCACATGACGTGCACGGACCCGAACACCATCCAACAGCACATGACGTGCACGGACCCGAACACCATCCAACAGCACATGACATACACGGACCCGAACACCATCCAACAGCACATGCCATGCACGGACTCTAAGATCATCAACAGCACATGACATACACGGACCCGAACACCATCCAACAGCACATGACATACACGGACCCGAACACCATCCAACAGCACATGACATACACGGACCCGAACACCATCCAACAGCACATGACATACACGGACCCGAACACCATCCAACAGCACACGACATACACGGACCCGAACACCATCCAACAGTACATGACGTGCACGGACCCGAACACCATCCAACAGTACATGACATACACGGACCTGAACACCATCCAACAGCACATGACATACACGGACCCGAACACCATCCAACAGTACATAACATACACGGGCCAGAACACCATCCAACAGCACATGACATACACGGACCCGAACACCATCCAACAGCACATGACGTGCACGGACCCGAACACCATCCAACAGTACATGACATACACGGACCTGAACACCATCCAACAGCACATGACATACACGGACCCGAACACCATCCAACAGTACATAACATACACGGGCCAGAACACCATCCAACAGCACATGACATACACGGACCCGAACACCATCCAACAGTACATAACATACACGGGCCAGAACACCATCCAACAGCACATGACATACACGGACCCGAACACCATCCAACAGTACATAACATACACGGACCCGAACACCATCCAACAGCACATGACGTGCACGGACCCGAACACCATCCAACAGCACATGACATACACGGACCCAAGCACCATCCGACAGCACATGACATACACGGACCCGAACACCATCCAACAGTACACGACATACACTGGTAATACATGACATACACGGACCCGAACACCATCCAACAGCACATGACATACACGGACCCAAGCACCATCCGACAGCACATGACATACACGGACCCGAACACCATCCAACAGTACACGACATACACGGGTATACATGACATACACGGACCCGAACACCATCCAACAGCACATGACATACACGGACCCGAACACCATCCAACAGCACATGACATACACGGACCCGAACACCATCCAACAGCACATGACATACACGGACCCGAACACCATCCAACAGCACATGACATACACGGACCCGAACACCATCCAACAGCACATGACATACACGGACCCGAACACCATCCAACAGCACACGACATACACGGACCCGAACACCATCCAGCAGCACATGACATATACGGACCCGAACACCATCCAACAGCACATGACATGCACGGACCCGAACACCATCCAACAGCACATGACATACACGGACCCGAACACCATCCAACAGCACACGACATACACGGACCCGAACACCATCCAGCAGCACATGACATACACGGACCCGAACACCATCCAACAGCACATGACATACACGGACCCGAACACCATCCAACAGTACATGACATACACGGACCCGAACACCATCCAGCAGCACATGACATACACGGACCTGAACACCATCCAGCAGCACATGACATACACGGACCCGAACATCCACAGGCTCAGCCACCAGTAAAACGAAGTGTTCTGGAGCTGCGGGGTATCGATCCCCGTACCTCTCACATGCTAAGCGAGCGCTCTACCACTTGAGCTACAGCCCCCGGTAGCCGGCACGGTTTCTCTTGCCAATTGGCTACAGGGAGCCAGCGGCCGAGCGGACCCTCCCAGCGGCGGCCACGCCCACAACTCCACCTGACCACTTTCACACCGACCGGACGGGTGTCGCCCCACGTCCAGACGAAGTCCAGCCAGCCAGCCGAAACGTCAGCAGCAGCAAGTGCAGGAGAGTCCGAGTGATAATGACACGTGGCGGGGTGTTTCTGTCGACATAAATAAGTTTTCACAGCAACTATGCAGCGACCCTCAGGAAACGGAACCGATTTGATGAGAGTGGTGGCCACTTCTTCACGTGTCTCAATGTGTGTCCGAGGGTCATGTGGCATGAGGTTAGTAGCCAATAGAAGAAATCACTTCCACGTTGTAGTGGAGCTTGTTGATTCGTGGAATACATGTTGTACAACAGGTTTCGCATGGCTGGTTTTCAACACGAAGCCGAATCCTGTCAATTGCGATAGAGATTCAATCGTGAGATAACTAACAGAGGGTCAGCAGAGAGAGAGCCTAGCGAATTCTGTCGATCAAATCGTTGGAAATGCGCAAGGCACGGAGCTGTTGGTGATCTGAAGAACCTTATTGTGTTTGTAATTGGTGACGTGCAGTGGATTATGTTTCGTAAGCACGTTTTGGTATCTTTTCTTCTCCTTTTTACGAGACATTTAGTTCGAATCATTCCTGGGGAGGCTTTGCGGAACTAGAGCCCATGCTAAGCGTATGGCTTGTCGCATCGGCCCTGAAGCAGCCTCTCTATCGGAAAATTCCAGTCCTATGGCGTAATTTCAACCGATCGTTTAACGTACACACATCCTCGGACATGAACGCCTGGTGCCCGCACCCACGGCCTCGTCTGTCCAGTTGTCAAGTGGCCAGTTGCCAACTGGCCATCCTAGCCGGAGGCGGCAATAGCGAGCACGTGAAGCGACTAGACCCGCTGCGCCGAGACACCGAGGCCTTTGCAGGTCCCTGATCCATGCACTGAGCTAACCAGGCGGTCCATGCAGGTCCATGCACTGAGCTAACCAGGCGGTTATGCAGGCTAAGTTAGACTAAGTGGCGCTCGGTGTGCAGAAGCGAAAGAGCATTTCCATTAGTCCATCACTGTGAATATATAAGTTGGTGATACATACATTTTTCGCAAGAAAAGAACGTTATCCCTATTCGGCCACGACATCGTGGTCAAATACACCAAGCAGAATTCGAATACCTGTAGACTTGACTAGACTTGACGCAGCAACAGCAGAATCGAGCCGGCAAACCAGGTCACAGACAATTCGACAATACACCCAGCATGGCCTGTGCAGGATTTCAGTTACACCCATGGCCTTCTGGCTTCCTGAAAACCAAACATATGACGCGATGCACCTGCGTTAAGCCAGGCCTCATTTCTTATCTAAGTGGACTGCAGTGGCATTTACCATATCGGCTTAGGAACAGCGACGCATCAATGGACATTCCGTGAGCGAACATCGAAATCGAAACCAATTCGGAGTGCACAAGAAAGCACCTGACGTCCTTCGAGTAAGATCTTCGAGAAAGTCCATGAAAAAGTCCTTGAAGTCCTTAAGCGTTCTTGGTGTCCCTCCAGAAACAACACTGGCGGAAGATGCATCAATAGGTGGTTATCTACGCCTGGACATACAAAGTGCGTAGTACAGCACATGACAATGACTCAGTTCCACATGCTAGCCATTTTAGGATAAGGCAACGCGACGAAATGCTTAGCAATAACCGTTTTAACGACGTTTTTAGGACGGATTGAACAACACATCTTTAGTAGGGCACATATAAAACAGCTCTAGCTAATTTCGGATTGGCGGTTTCCGTAGAAGATAAGTGTGATATTCCGACATTCCACAGTACTTACTTTCTTTGACAGGGCAAGTCTGAGCAGCATCTGACATCACCTGGCAACATCTGGCAACATCTGGCAACATCATCACCTGGCAACATCTTCCAGTAATCACTGAGCAGGCCTCACACTCGCTGCCCTATCTTATCCAGTTTCAAAAGTACCTAGGACTGGCGACTTCTGGTAGAAGAGCACCACGGTTCGTGTAAATGAGCACACGTGTCCCGATAAACAGAACATCTCAAACGTGTCCCGAATGTACTACATGATATGTGCTATGCACTATGCAGTACGTGATATATACTACGCACTATGGACTATGTGCTATGATAGTGAATAAGGTGCACTGAATTGGTAACCGGCGCAAACTATTACGTGGATTCGACCAGCCTGCATTCCAATCTGGCTAAATCCAGAGATTAGCTAAAGTTTCCCCAAATAAAATTGTTATACTGAACCATCAAAATATGTTTCTTGAGTACGTACTATTTATGAATCTTAAATTCGTGCCAAGTTGATATTTTTGTCAAACACGCGCCATTTTTGGTCTGAACAAACAAATTTATGGACGAACTTAGCCAATGGCAGCTGACCACAGACCACACCAGCTTACGGGAAGCCAGCGAGCCGCCAATAACGTGGTCATGTCGCCATGCACGCGACATGCATACCCCAGGCCAGGCGACCGTATGACCAAGGTCGCTCCAATGGATGGTGATGCGCTGAGCGGTAATGTGCGGCATACACTGAGCCAGAAGGCTGCGAGGCAAGAATGACGGACGGTATCAACTGAGCCAGAAGGCTGCGAGGTAGGAATGACTGGCGGGGTAAACTGAGCGAGAAGGCTGCAGGGAAGGAATGACGGACGGTATCAACTGAGCCAGAAGGCTGCGAAGTAGGAATGACTGGCGGGGTAAACTGAGCGAGAAGGCTGCAGGGAAGGAATGACGGGCGGTCTCAACTGAGCGAGAAGGCTGCGAGGTAGGAATGACGGGCGGTACAAGCTGACCAAGAAGGCTGCGAGGAATAACGGTGACAAAGCGTAGCACCTGCTCTGCTTGTATGCACAATTCGGCAGATTGAACTTAGGTTTGTCATACGTTCACCATATTCAGCAAGATTGCAGCAGTTTGGCTGAAGCGGATTGTTTTTCAATGCACATGTGCCGAATTTGGAGGCGTGCCTGGGGGCCGATTGGCGGCAGAATCTGCCGAATATGGAGCACTCAATCCAAATCCGAACGCACGGTGCCAAAAAATAGTTGCACCGCACCCTTCCCGGAGCATCAAGCAAAGCTTCATTGTCCTTCTTAGAGCAGCAATGAACGCATCATCGCCCCTCTCCAAGCTGGAATTAACCAACTGAGTGGTGAAGTATACGGGACGCCGGCAAAACAGAGCCAGGAATGCACCTCCAGTACGATTGCAGCCGCCGTGGTGCGCACGACGGACCTACTGTGAAGTTGGAACCGTCTGTGTTTACACAGAGGTGAACTTGACATTGCGAATTACATTGTGATGGACGATCAGCATCTTGGACGGCTTAAGCATCTTGCACGTCCGTTGTTTCCGTAGCATTGGTAGTGACTGAGGAAACGTCGTGATCCCGTAGCATTGGTAGTGTCTGGGGAAACGTTGTGTTCCCATAGCATTGGTAGTGCCTGGGGAAACGTTGTGTTCCCGTAGCATTGGTAGTGTCTGGGGAAACGTTGTGTTCCCGTAGCATTGGTAGTGCCTCTGGTATCTGTGTCGTCTGTTACATAGTTCCTCCATGTTAGAACGGTGAGGCATAAGAGGGCAAACAGGTTCTTTCGCCTCCTGCTGCATCCACTGAAGTGATCACTTTATCGACAGATCTCCCGCTACTCCCGTTCCTCTTGTGGCGGAGACGATGACGTAAGAGCGTGGGCGGGTGTCCGACACTGGGCGAGGAAGCGACAGGCGTAGGGTGTGACTTGCGGTAGTGTTCATCTGACGGAGGCGGTGGCGTGGTTGAGTTCGTGGTAGGTTTCCTGGTAGGGTTAATCTGCTGGTGATCCTAATACGAGTTGTTTGTTTGTCTGTTTATTGGGTGGTTCAGGACGCACTTTACGCACGATCACGGTTGATGGCGCAGACCACACTGTTTCGCCGGTGGGCCGCGGGATTGGGAAATGTTCCGAGTGGTGCGAGTGTTGAACCAGGGACCTTGGCATCCAGAGCTCAACACCTGAACCACTCGGCCATTCCCGCCCATCCTGACACGAGTGGATGCAGGTTCCCATCGTGGTTTTGTGACAACGCGTTTTATTCGGGTGACGTGCTTGTCTGGGATTAGGCGAACCGAAGACTCGCTTGCATCACCTCCGACCGCCGTAGGCCATGGAGCATCGCCAATCCCTCACCACGAAATGTCGTCTGCGAACCCTAAAATCGCGCCGCTGGTGGGATCCGATCCTAGGACCGTACCGTCAGAGGCTCAAGGACAATGGAAGCGGTATTTATTGGCCCTACGACCCGTCAACTGTTTGATCGCCAATCTCTCGAGCAAGTTGGTCACGAACGAAGGGTAGCGACCGGTGGGACTCGAACCCACTACGTTCCAGTTGGGAGACTGGCACCTTACCCCTAGACTGCTCGCTCATCTAAAACACAGCAGCCGCCACGCAGCCAGTTGGATGGCGGCATTGCCATCGTTGCAGCGCCGATCGCGCCGCAACGACACCAAACGCGTCACGTCACGTCACGTCACGTCACGTCACGCCACGCTACGTCACGCCACACCACACCACACCACACCGCGCCACACCACACCACGCCACACCACGCCACACCACGCCACACCACACCACACCACACCACACCACACCACGCCACGCCACGCCACGCCACACCACACCACACCACACCACACCACACCGCGCCACACCACACCACGCCACACCACGCCACACCACACCACACCACACCACACCACACCACACCACGCCACACCACGCCACACCACGCCACACCACACTACACCACACCACACCACACCACACCACACCACACCACACCACACCACGCCACACCACCCCACACCACACCACGCCACACCACGCCACACCACACCACACCACACCACACCACACCACGCCACGCCACGCCACGCCACACCACACCACACCACACCACGCCACACCACGCCACGCCACACCACACCACACCACGCCACACCACACCACGCCACACCACACCACGCCACACCACGCCACACCACACCACACCACACCACACCACACCACACCACACCACGCCACACCACCCCACACCACACCACGCCACACCACACCACACCACACCACACCACGCCACACCACACCACACCACACCACACCACGCCACGCCACGCCACGCCACACCACACCACGCCACACCACGCCACACCACACCACACCACACCACACCACATCACACCACACCACGCCACACCACCCCACACCACACCACGCCACACCACGCCACACCACACCACACCACACCACACCACATCACACCACACCACACCACACCACGTCACGTCACGCCACGCTACGTCACGCCACACTACACCACACCACACCACCCCACACCACACCACGCCACACCACACCACACCACACCACACCACACCACACCACACCACACCACACCACACCACACCACACCACGCCACACCACGCCACACCACGCCACACCACACTACACCACACCACACCACACCACACCACACCACACCACGCCACACCACCCCACACCACACCACGCCACACCACGCCACACCACGCCACACCACACCACACCACACCACACCACACCACACCACACCACACCACACCACACCACGCCACACCACCCCACACCACACCACGCCACACCACGCCACACCACACCACACCACACCACACCACATCACACCACACCACACCACGCCACACCACGCCACACCACACCACGCCACACCACGCCACACCACACCACACCACACCACACCACACCACGCCACACCACGCCACACCACGCCACACCACACTACATCACACCACACCACACCACACCACACCACACCACACCACACCACGCCACACCACCCCACACCACACCACGCCACACCACGCCACACCACACCACACCACACCACACCACACCACGCCACGCCACGCCACGCCACACCACACCACACCACACCACGCCACACCACACTACATCACACCACACCACACCACACCACACCACACCACACCACACCACGCCACACCACCCCACACCACACCACGCCACACCACGCCACACCACACCACACCACACCACACCACACCACGCCACGCCACGCCACGCCACACCACACCACACCACACCACACCACACCACACCACGCCACGTTACGTCACGTCACGTCACGTCACGTCACACCACGCCACGCCACGTCACGCCACGCTACGTCACGCCACGCCACGCCACGCCACGCCACGCCACGTCACACCACGCCACGCCACGTCACGCCACGCTACGTCACGCCACGCCACCCACGCCACGCCACACCACACCACACCACACCACACCACATCACACCACGCCACGTTACGTCACGTCACGTCACGTCACGCCACGCCACGTCACGCCACACCACACCACACCACGCCACACCACGCCACACCACGCCACACCACGCCACACCACACCACACCACGCCACACCACACCACACCACGCCACGTCACGTCACGTCACGTCACGTCACGTCACGTCACGTCGCCACCAGACGCGTCACAGTGGTCTCTGACCGCCCAGACAGCTGCCGGCCGCGGCTGGCAGGCGGCCCTGACACGGTCCAGCCCTGGCCGCCCAGACAGCTGCCGGCCGCGGCTGGCAGGCGGCCCTAACACGGTCCAGCCCTGGCTGCCTGGCCGCCCAGACAGCTGCCGGCCGCGGCTGGCGGGTGGCCCTGACACGGTCCGGTCCAGCTCTGGCTGCCGAGGTCTCGCGACTCGCACAGTCGCACGGCCCAGTTCGGCTGCCGACGGTGGCCTCACGTCGGGCGGTGGCGACGACATTCCAGTCGACAGGTCAATGGCCCGACCCGGGGGCAGACGTTGGGCGGTTGGCACCATGATCGGCCGCTGACGTGGACAGAGACGTCGTCAGGGTCGTCAGTTTGGGGTCGTCAGGTTCACAGCCGTCAGTGTCGGGGTTGTCGGGTTCACAGCCGTCAGTGTCGTGTTGTCGGGTTCACAGCCGTCAGTGTGGAGGACGTCAGATTCAGGGTCGTCAGGGTTGGGACCGTCGGGTTCAGGATTGTCAGGGTTGTCAATGTCGAACGGGCCAGAGACGTCGTGAGGGTCGTCAGTGTTGGGGTCATCAGGGTTGTCAAGGTCGCAAGGGTCAGGGTCATCAGGATCAGAGACGTCGTCAGGGTCGTCAGTGTCGGGATCGTCGGGTTTAAGGTCGTCGGGTTGTCAAAATCGTAAAGGTTAGATACGTCGTCTGGGTGGCATCACAATATTAGTGTTACACCAATATGCCAGAGTAGAAAATTGTTTCCTGGAAAGTTAGTGAGTGCAGCAGAAAGAAACTGCAGCGAAAGTGGTGAAGATGAAGGACGCGTTAGTCATAACACGACCCCGTCGTCTGAAAGCATCTATATTAATGATCAAATAATAAGTAATTTAAAATTCAATACTCAAATCATTGTGATGACACAGCAAAAGTGATAAAATATTCAAATTCAAAGGTGCTGAGACGTGATTTGCTATACTATTGGTGGGTCCCGACCCCACCAATTAGCATTTTAGTCCCACCAACTTTCATTTGAACTCCATCAACTTCAAGATGAGTCCCATCAACGTAATTCGGCCTTAGATGTGCCTAGATAAAGAGAAGTATGTCAAATACCGCCACTGTGGGACGAACAAAGTATGACGCAAATTATCATACACATGTCACACAACTCCTTCCAGCATGCCAGAGTTGTCTGTATGTTCTGGTCACCAATACGTATCCGAATAATATCAGGCTTGTGTCTTAACAAACGAATCACCTCAGAGTTGTTTCTCAATTGAAACATTATTGGTTGCGAACGTGAATCAGAATTACTTCCATCAAACAAATGTGAATTTAAATCAGATATGAATGTCTGATTTGTGATCAGCCTAAGAACCGAATCCTTCAATGTTGAGGCTACCAATTTGTAAAGCTCATTTCGACACAGCATTGAGTAATTGCCACGAATAGCAATTTGGAGCCCTGCAAATATAAATGATTATCACCCTGGCCTGGCGCCCAGCTCATACATGCATAATAAACATTGCACAAGATCACTCTCAGGAAACAAATACCTAACCGTCCCGTGCCTAAGACTGCCTGCCTGCCTGCCTGCCTGCCTGCCTGCCTGCCTGCCTGCCTAAGTTTACCGATGCAGCAAGAGCGGCACGATTGGAGCAGCAGGGGGAAGCAGGAGTAAATCTTCGTAAATTTGTTGCATTGTAAATCTAGGCTGCTTTACACAAACAAAAAAGTAAAGTTCCGTCACTCGCTCAGCAAGGAAAAACTGTCGGACTGAGGAGAAATGTTTACTCTATTTTTCACAACTTTGAGCGGGCACAATTGTTTGTCAAGTTGGCTTCTGCATTGATGTACCATATTTCATATTCATATACATCATACAACAATATTTTGTTTGGTGTGGCGGCTGCCATCTGTGCTCGATGGAGCTTCTCATACTAAGCGTTAAATTAACGTAAGCTGAGAAATCCTCCAAGAAACATAGTATGATAGCCCCAAGAAAGTTCAAGTCCAACTTGACCCGTAAAGAGGAGCAAGTCAATTGTAGCTGGTTTGCCTCAGAAACCTTGGAATCGTCATCAGATCACCCATATTTTCCAAATTGATAAGGTTTTCTACAGTGTCGACGCCTTGAACTTACTAATGGTGTCGTTTGCAAACTTAGTCGTGCAACCTAAATTCATAACGAAGATGTTAATCTCGACCAGCATAAAACATTTATAGTAGAGCTTTACGAGCGTGGGCAAGTTTTAAAAGCGCAGTGAAGTCGAATCTCCATGTTTATTAATCATAGGCGCTGCGCCTATGAATGTTTATGCAGCCACACGCCCCCAAGCATGCACACAGCGCTAGAGTTACTTCAGATTGGATAAATTCACCGAATGGCATTGCTAATGGTGACATTAAAAATTGACATTACTGGCCGGAAATGAACTTGAAACGTCGGGATGCAATCCTTATCCATCCGCCGTGCTGGATGAATGGCACATGTTGGCTGCGGTGGGAAATGTATGGGGGGGTGAATGGCACATGTTGGATGCGGTGGGAAATGTAGGGGGGGTGAATGGCACATGTTGGATGCGGTGGGAAATGTATGGGGGGGTGAATGGCACATGTTGGCTGCGGTGGGAAATGTATGGGGGGGAGTGAATGGCACATGTTGGCTGCGGTGGGAAATGTATGGGGGGGATGAATGGCACATGTTGGATGCGGTGGGAAATGTATGGGGGGTGAATGGCACATGTTGGCTGCGGTGGGAAATGTATGGGGGTGAACGGCACACGCCGGCTGAGGTAGAACTGGATGGCAAGCTGACCGCGCGCGAAAACTCCGTCGCAAGCCCGAGCTGAAGTAAAATTCGTTCAGCGAAGATTGCGAGGGTTCAGGACAAATATTGAGATGAAAGTTGGGAAATATCAAACTGAAAAGAGCAGATCTGGCTTTGAGTAGGAACATTGGCACCTGACATGCTAAAATGTCAAATTGATCGGGTAGGGAAAATGACAAAGTTACATACGGTGTCGGGACATCAAGCACCGGGAGATGGCGACACCCCTGACGCCTTAGCTCGGCAACAACACACAGCCATTTTTGTAGAATATAAATCATGACTGGGAAGGTAGAGACGATTCTAACGAGGAAACTTCAACCAGCTTCCAGGTGACAGGTCATGGCAGAGAAAATGTAAATATTGCCATGCTGTAGACTAGCGGTTCTGTGTGATGAAGTCCCCTCTGTTGGGTAATAATGAAGCCCTCTGGTGAGGAAGAATGAAGCCCGCTGTCGGGAAAGAATGAATTACTCTGTTGGGGAATGAAGGTCGACCACTGCGTCATGTATTTTACGGAGAGTGACATCAAGTCATGCTTAACCGGAGGCGTTTAAAATAAGAGCCTGATGTCCGTTGTCCTAGATTAATAACCATAATCCCCCCTTCCCAAGATTTTGAAGAGTGCCTAATATTTCAGATTCCCCGCACACCCACAAAACGTGCCGACGGCCGCTGCTCTGGTTTGTCCTCGGTGTTTCGAGTCAGAAGTGTGTTGACACCGTGCAGTGCAGACTT